>BPLQ01006356.1:0-27073 GCA_021605075.1 Caerostris darwini
ATATGGTAAATAGAATAACCAATTCTATGCAATAGCAACTCGGAAGAAAAGAATTAGCTAGGATAATGCCATAGATAGCGAACGTTCGAATTGTTCAAGAAAAACAATCAAAAACAAAACTTTTTTTAATACATAATATTTTTTAATTTTAAAGTTGTTTTGAATTATTTTGATTTTTTATTGTAGTACACAATATAATTTTTAAATTGCAAATAAACATGTTTATTACCTCTGTAACTTGAATTTTTATTTATTTTACCTCTCTAACTCAAAATAAGTTAGAAAGAATCTAAACCTCTACATGTCGAATATTTCCTTACAAAATCCGCGTTAAGTCGAAACCTCTACAACTCGAATTATTTGGAGTCTCCCTCGAAGTTCGACTTAAAAAGGTTCTTCTGTATATAGATTCTCTCAATGTATTACAAAACTATCGCTAGAAATCAAATATTTGAGTTATATTAAATTACCTTTTCAATTCTATCCTAGATATGATTAAAAGTACCTTTAATACATAAAGTAGTGCATATATAAAAAGCATTTAATTTAACGAATATAAATTCAATTGCAGAAAACAAATAATAATTAAATTTTTATTATAAAGAATATTATTTTATATTAAAGATGATAATATAATAATAATAATCTATTTATAAGTCGAAGTTGTCTGATTTGTTTAAACATAATACAGAGTGTCCATGAAATAACTTGCCCTGTCTGGAGGCATCTGCTGGTAAAACTAATCGGCAGAAAAAAAAATTTCATATACAGTCAAAGGATGACATGAAAAGATGATTTCAGCAAGAAAAAAAAAATAAAATAAAAAAAATAGCGCCAATAGGAAGATTTTTGCGCTATCATCTCTGTGCAAACTTGCGACAAATCTAGGTAGATTTTTCAAAATTCCTAGTGCTCACGTGACAGCAGACCTGCACTGTTACTGGTGAGAAATATCGACGAATGCTGGAAACTTTTGACATTCCTGAATTGCAGCAAAGACAGTGGGACACGACAGTTTATATGCAAGATGGTGCACGACCATATATATTCTTCGTTCAGTACAGTATTCTGGTAAGGAAAGTTATCAGCCAATGTTTGCCGAAGGCCAATGTTTGCCAGTTCCCCAGACATCATCCCATAACAGTTGGGCTGACATGTTCGTAGGCTGACACATAGATGGCGCTACTAGTATAAAATCCATAGGATTTTTAGTTAGCCCTAACCTTCAAAAGACACGTGTATAAATTCGACAGCTGTTGCACTATTAGTATGTGAGTTATGGCATTTTTAGTGAAGCAACTTTTGTTGGTTTGAAAAAATGGATAAAAAGGAATTTCGTATGTTAATTAATGCATTGCTTTTTGGCGAAAAAAATTACTATTGAAGCGAAGGCTTGACTTGATAAACATTATTCGGACTTTGCACCAGGAAAACCAACCGTAGAGAAGTGGTTTGCTAAATTTAAACGAGGCGAAATGAGCACCGAGGACGATGCACGCAGTGAACGCCCAAAGAGGCTGTTACCGACGAAAACATCAAAAAAGTCCACAAAATAATTTCTGATAACCGTAAAGTGTGAAGTTGATTCAGATAGCTGGAGACCCTAAAGATATCAAAAGAACGTAGTTGGACATATCGTGAATGAATATTTGATATGTGAAAGCTCTATCCAAAGTGGGTGCCGCGTGAGCTCACAATCGACCAATAAATTAATAGTTTAAAAAACTTGATGCTTTTAGAGTTAATCAAACTAAAAGTAAAAATAATTGTTAACATAAGAATAAAATGACTGACAAGAAAATGAATGTCACTGTTCTAAAATCGTGGGTGCTCGATATCAATCGTTATAATTTCTCACTAGTTTCATTCCGAAATGCAGAGTTAGTTTAAAATGTCATACAAAGCACCCCACGCTTTTGTGATGACATTCACTAAAATGCTATAATAATCTTTTGTTTTTAGGTGAAACTCTGCCATTTTTAGTTTTTTTTACACGTAGTTAATTTATTTTTTTACTTTAGTCTGATTAACTAAAAATCATTTTTTTAGTTTTAAAAGTATAGTTGTTTTTACTATGTTTTCCACTTGGGCGGTTATCCGCTAAGTTTACAGTACTTTTTTTACCCATCGAAATTATGCCTAGGGAAGAGCGAATTTACATGATCGCACTCCTATGCCTTTGAGATGCTCTTTTTAGCCACCGAAATGTTTCGGCCAAAGGAAGAGCGCATCGAATCGCGGATCAGTTGACTGACATCCAGTAGAGCCACCAGTCCCAAAATCGAGCCCAAAAAGTGAGTTACATACAAACATACAGGTGAAGCTAATAAAAGCGTATTAAAACAACAACGAATCGATGATTCTAAGCAGAGTTTGGAGATGTTCAATAGCAATAAACAGGAAATTTCATAGTGCGTACGTGACAACTCCAAAATCCGCCATTTTTATGCGAAAATCATCTCCCCAAAGTGTCTTTATAAGAAATTTGATTTCATTAAAAAAACTATTAGTGTTTTATCTGCAGATGCCTCCAAACAGGGATCTTTAAATTTGTTGTGTATGCTTTTGTTTTACAAACCTGAGTTTCTTGAAAGAGAACATAAAACGAGTAGTTACAAACATCCAGGATAGAGAATGCCATACACTGAATGCAATATCTTGAATACAGGTAAGGTCCACACATTGAAAATATTGCATGTGGCCCTTGGGACCCTAACGTCCGATTGATAAAAAAATTATTTTCTGTGAATTTCATATTGTGTTTTTCAATTCTGCGTGCATATTTTTTTATTATTCGAAAATTATAATGAAACATGACTTAATTCATGTTTTCCACATTCATTATAATTATTCACTTTTTTTCGTTTCCAACAGTTCCAAAATTACGTATGAAAACAGGAAATTTCATGGCGTGTACGCGACAACTCCAAAATCTCCGCCATCAGCGACTTTAATACTGTTTCTTTTTTGCGGAAATCATCTCCCCATGTCTTGACAACAAATTTGGTTTCATTGCGTTCATTAGTTTTATCTGCAGATGCCTCCAAACAGGGAAAATTATTTTATGGCCACCTTGAATATTATATTAGGTTGGTAAGAAAGTTACTTCGTCGTGTTTTTTAAGGAAATTTCAATTTCTTATATTTAAGCTCATATGTGAGATTAATTAACGAAATAATGGCAACTGTTTTTTTTTATGACCTTCCATGCCGGATGTATAAAAAAATCATATCCTTTGAAGCCAGGACATTCACCATTGTCCTCTGCACACCCTGAAATTTTCGAATTTTGCATCGAGAGGAATAATAAGATGGTGGAATCAGATGGGTGGTGGATGGGTCGTACCAGTGGTACGAAGTGGTGATCAGATGGTACCAAGTCAGGTGAGTATGGTGGATGTGATAAAACTTCATAACTAAGAGCTTAAAAAGTTTCTCCTTCGTTTTTAAAGCCGCGTGAAGCCTGGCATTGTCATGTTGGAAGACAAAACCTTTCTGCTGTACAGTGCTGGACGAAGTTTGCGTATTTTTGTATCCAGTTGGATTAGCTGGTCACGAAATAAGTCTGCTGTGACAGTTTGATCTGGTTGCAACAGTTTCCAGTGGTTCAGACAATACCATCAAATTTTTTGGTGCAAATTCGACTTCGCAGGGATAAGATAGGTTCATATTGTTGTCGAGCAAGCGAAGAAGTTTCAATAGAAATTCGATATGCCACGTTTTTCTCGCTTGCGGGCCACTTTGGAAATGCATCATAACTCCGCGGGCTGCATACTAATATAATATTATATATCCTATGTATAAAATGATATATCCCCAGATTAGATTTAGACCCACTATAGACATTTTTTTGGAGTGAAAAATTGAAACATGAGTTATTAATTTTGTGTGTTCTATTATTCTGACATGTGAACACAGATAATATAATAACACGAAGCGCACGTTGTAAAGAACTATGTAACACTAAAAATCTCATAATTTCGACAGTTAATTTTTGAATATATGGATGCACAAATGTTTTTTAATGCATTGATTTTCGCAACGTTGGCCATTGTAAAATAAATATATTTTGTAAAACTTTGATAAATCTCACGTGCCAGAAAAATGTTCAAGCTGGTATAGATAATAATAAAACAATTTATTTAATGTATATTATTAATTGGATACATTTCAGTAATGGATGTATTTATTAATAAATTTAGTATTTTTTAAAATCTTAACTTTTTTTTTAATCCTTCTTGTATCTTTTGGAATTCTTAGCAATGACTGCTTTTAAAGGATTTCACATAAAATCATTAATTAAAACACAGAATTATTTTAAATAAACAGTAGTAAGAAATAAAAAATTAATTTAAAATTATCAAATGATTGATTCGATGCAAATGATATTTTTGTAGTAGCTTTCTCTCTCTGTGGTTTTGTAGCAATATATTTTTACATTAACAGTTCTTCAGATTTTATGGCATATACTAATTAATTTTATATTAATTAACAATCATATGATTGATGGGAAATAAAATCGCATGATTTGTACCGAAATTAAACTTATTAATTAATTTCGTATGATATACGAAATTCATTAATAAGCTAATTTATTGGTATATACATTAATAAGAAAATTAGAATCGAATATTAAAAATTTTTTTTTATTTAATGCATAGAAAGTAAAATAATTTATTTAATGTATATTAATAAATACATCCATTATTGAATTGGATACATTTCAGTAATTGGATGCATTTATTAATAATTTTTGTTTGTTTTATAAAGGTTAAGAATATTTCTTTAACCTTCTTATATCTTTTGGAATTCTTAGCAATGAATGTGTTTAATGGAAATATTGTACCAATTTTTAATGGATTTCATATCAAAAATATTTAACAGAAAAAATATATTGAATTTTTCTCTGAATTTTGTTTTGGCAGACTATTTTTACATAAAATAATTCACATTTAAAATAAATGGTAGTAAGAAATAAAAGTTTGATTTAAATAAAAGTATCAAATGATATACGAGTTTCGATTGAATATGCAAAAAAAAAAAAAAAAAAAAAGTTATATGTTTACTATAAGTTATTTCTATTTGTATAAACAAAATGATGTTTAGTTTTAAAATTAAATCTAAAATTATATATATCCAAGTTTTAAAAATTACAAAATGTAGCAAAAAAAAATATATATATATATGCCATGCCTAAGGAGAACAATAATTACGCGTATTTAAACAATATATAATTTTTAAATATTATTTAACAAATTTTACTTTTTGAGAATTTTATTATTTCTAGATATAACATAGTGGTCGATTTTATGTGGGGAAAAAAAAATGGGCTTACGAAATTCAGTTCGAATAATAAATGGGAAATAAAGAATTGCCTTAATTCTTCAAATGACTTATGATAGTTAATTTGGAAATTTAACAAGATAATAAAAAAAGGGACAAATAAAACATTAATTGTAGAGAAAAATTCAAGAGATTATGCATGGTGGTGAATAATTTACAAATGTAAAATATTAATAAAATTTGGAATTAATTTGAATTTAATACATTTATTTGAAATAGTTATATCATAAATTATTGCTTCTAAATGTTTCTACAATAACATATATTACTATTTGTTCCTATAAAGAACAATAAATGATGCGACGATATGGATTTGAATCATTTAAAAAAAATTGTTTTCGTCCTATGACAAATATTGTTGACATAAGCAATAAATCCTATCGCCAGCAGAATTCGTACTCCATTGGTCAATTCTTAACCCCTCTAATAACGATCTTAAGCGAAGCCTGAAGCCATTATTAGGCTATTTTTTCGGGTTACTAAATCAAAATAAAGGAAATATCTCATTTTTGGAGGAGAAATGCGAAATTTGCAGTTTTTGTAGCAGAATCCAGCAAAGAATGAACTTTGACGTAGTTTTTCCACCCCTGCGAACATTACCCAATAGACGAGATTTGATTCTTCAACCAAATAACGTCTGGCCTTACACCACACGAATAATTCAATAGAAGCCGAATGAATTTGGATGGGAAAATCTACCTCACCCACATTAAGCCACTTCCAAACGTGAGTACGAAGTAGTTCTCGCAAACCAGTTATAAACAGGTCTGTCTCAGTATGGACAGAACTATTGGAGTGAGTCATCTGTCTCGGCCTCGCTCCGACCAAAAAGTCCATTTTTTTCTTCACATCGAAGGTATTCTAGCGGACGCTATTTTTGACCAGCCATCACTCACATCCGGAGATAACGTGGCTTGTTTCTCACGCTCAGAGGAAGACACTCGAAGATTCGCCTCTCTCGTTTGTTTGTGACTAATCCTCAATCTCCTGCAGTGCGGGACGGACATCCCATGAGTGATCTACTCATGGATGGAGGGAAAGGGGGCAGCTTCTGTTGTGATGGAGCACCCGTAGATAGAAGTTTGACTTTTGCACTGTGACGCTCTTAGTCATACGAGACCGGGATCTACGGCTTAAAGTGGATTCCGAACCACTACAAACATCCATGGCACCGCCGGGACTCGAACCCGAAACCTGTGGTATCGACCACTCTTGCGACACTCGTCTGAAAGTCGCTTCACAGTTGAAGCATAATCTCATCAGATTATTATCTGTTTAGATCTCAACAGCATCTTTTTTTTTAATGATAAAAATTTCAGTAATAAGCAATTATCTGAGAATTTTGCTACAAAACCAAAACGGGTTCTAAGATGTAATCAGAAATGCATAAAAGATGTTTAAATGTCGCAGAAATTAATAGAGAAAATATTATTGAGTAAATATGTGCTCCAATAAATATTTTTTCTTCTTAAAATTGTTTGTCTAAATCCCGCATTACCTTACAACCTAATATTTTAAGAACTTAATAAAGTATAATTTACGTTGTTTTCTAAAATTATTTCATCATAAATAATGAATACCGTTAAAAATCTCTTTTTTAAGGTTCATAAAAATACTTTTCTTCATCCACTCAAGTTCCTTTTTAGGAAGACACAGGTAAGATATATTTATAATTTGGTTCGAAAATCACATAAATTAATATATTATTTTTACAGTTAGTATATTTATAATTTGAAGTTTACAGAATTGTATAAGATTTTTTTTGTACAAGGATTGAAATAATTGTCTGGCACAAATATATCAGCTGGTCACTTTATTAAATGTTTTTAAGTTAAAATGATACTTTATTATAATTTTACTACTGTTATTGCTAATTTTTAACAAATATATTTTTTTTATATTATTCAAATGCTTAATATTCGTTTACTTAAGTTTCATGTGCGTAATAAATAAGATAAAATCATTAAAATGAATTTTGACTGTTTGGAAGAATCGAGTGGAATATCAATCGTTTATACAATGTAGTACATTGACTATTTTAAATAACTAAATCATAAAAATATTAAAACTTTCTTCACATAGTATTATTGATTGCAGTAAAAGTTTTCAACTTTGAGCTTTCGTATATTAACTACATTTGATAAAGAAACATAAGTTTTTCAGTTTGATCTACCTGTACGGCAGTATTTAATTGAGAATAAATATTCTCTGTTTTGTTGTTGGATGGGTCAAAATATGTTTCCGTTATTCGAATAAATTTATAGTTAGAACAGACTAATACATGTAATATTGCATTTAAAGTTAGGTTAATTTTTATTTGTAAGATCATGTCAGAACATAGCAAAATGACTTACAATAAAAAATTTTTAAAATATTTTATTTCAGTAATTATTCACACGTTTATATTTGCAATTAAAGATGACTATCATACTTTTACTACAAGAAAATTTTCTATTCCTTTTTGCAAAAACATGCATTGGAATACTGAAAAAAGGTCTATCTAAAGGTCACAGCTCAGCGTTCCCCGGCTTCGAATCTCTGCTTAAGTTCACAGAGGTTATTAGTGACAGAATTTCTCCTTTTCTTAAAAATTTTAGATCGCTAGAGGCAGTTGGTGGTCTTTAGGGAAGAGAGAATTTTTCTTGTAAGATTTAGGGAATTGGTCGATTTTCTAACCGCCAATTTTCGTACAGAACGGTTTTTTTTTCTTTTCTTACATTGATATAGACATTATAACATTTTATTTTTGTACACTTAAAACTTTTATTAAATTTTAAAATACTAAAATATAGTTTGGGTAGGTTTTTTTGTTTGGTTGGTAGTGTTTGAATTATTAATCAAATTTTTTTATCGTATGATTTTTAACATAACAAAGTTAGTGTTAGTTATTTGCTTCATACGGTAGATTTGCATCTTGAAAGTATTATAATCTGTCCATGCCTTAGCAAGGTTAATCTAGTGCAAACTTGCAATTGGGTTCATTACATCCTTCCCTCGGCTTTCCAGGGCCTGATGGCCGAGTAGCTAGTGCTCTGGCGCTCGGTACAACAGGTTTCGGGTTCAAGTCCCGACGGTGCCACTTTGAACTGTAGGTCACGGTCTGTTTAGGTCTCGTGTGCACAAGATGACCGTAGAGCACCAAACCAAACCTCGGCTTTCCAAAAACTCGTCCTGATCAGGAACCAGGATCAAAAATTATTTCCTTTTGTTCTATCATGTTTGCATGCGAGACCATAGATTTTAAGTCAACATTAGAGGATAACTTCAGAGCAAAGACATAATAAAATCAAAAAATTTCATCATGGCCAGATTCTGAACTCCTTACAAGCAATCTGAAGGTTGCAAATTCTTAACTCCAACGAGTTTCTTGTCTTTATTATAATTTCTTACGTTGCATAATAATACGGCAAAACTACATGAATTATTAAATATTTTCTTTGTCATTTATGTAATATTTTTTTTATTACATCTTATGAAAAATCTTGTTAAGCATTAACTTTTTACGATTGTTTAATTTTGTTTTTTCATTTGTAGGTGTTTCTACAGAGACGTTCATGAATCCAGCAGTCGCAATTAAACAATCGCGTTCTACAAAGACGGAAAAATTACGTTGGATTAAGTACAGAACATTCTATATGAAAATAAAACTCAATTAGAATTCTCTTCGGAACTTGAAAGAAATTACACAATAGGCGAACAAAAGCTATAGGAACAGGGAATACGAAAAAAAAAAATAGTTACGGAACATAAAAATGTCGACTGAGAACAGTTGATGAGCCTACATCTTCCAATGAAATAGAAAGTGAACAATGTTCATAAATGCATCAGCAAATATATATGAACTCTGCCGGATACATCAGCAAAGTTCAAGATGAACTTGTGACATCAGAAGCAAGTCTGTTGCAAGGATTGGATTTGTATGATAGTCTTTAGAAATAGGATTTGCAAGGTCAACGAAATTTTTCAGGGTCAACTTATACTACACAATGAATAATCCAGTGACTAAGGACATGATACAAGTGCACAGTAACATCTATCTCTATTAGCATTATAGCTGAATTGATAAAACAGCTTCTGGATACCGAAAATAGTGTTTAAAGGACATTTCGTTGATGTCCTCCGGATGTCAAATTCATTACTACAGGAGGCCTTTTTCAGGTAGTCCTCTATCGAAATGTTTTATGAATCTAAATCGTTGTGAGTGTGTTGAGCAGCCTGATGTGCATACTAATGAAGTGGAAAGTTCCAAGAGAGACAAAGGCATTCTTATTTGGAAGTGGAAGATGCACATTTACGTGATATCAAGATAATAAATGATTGGTTGATATATAATGTATATTTAGCTCCAAAAAACAAATCCTTCATTCGTGGCAAAGGAGAAATAATTTTGCATCACGAATAATACATTTTTCATGAGTTCTTCCATCATCATTCATTCTTCCGTTGCCAACACACAGATGTACTGTACTGTACTGTACTGCACGATTTTGATACAAGTACTGCAAGAACATCATAAGACTGGCACTCCTCAACAAAAACCTTTTTCTAAAAGTCTAAGTTTTTTTTTCGCAACAGTTCTTTCTATGTAAAGGGTATTGTTTAAGAAGGAACAGACACTGATAACGATCACTTATGTTATATAATGTTTAACACAAGAAACAGCTTATCCTAACAGATTTCTTGTTTTGTTTTGTTCAGGACTTCATGTTAATCAAAAGAATTCGGCAGAAACAGCGTCTGGGTCTTCTTAAATTTAAAATTTATGACAAGGATCGTCATCGAAGAGGAGCATATTTTATAGACATACATCGAGGATGGCCCCAAGCACCCCTAGAAAATATAAACCTAAGAGATTTCTGTTAATCTAAGTTTTGGAGGAAACACTAAAAAGTTCGTGCGGACTTTTCTGCCTTCAATTTGGTTAATCATAGTGGTAATATATGAAATGATAATGATTTGATGTTCATTTATTAAAACTACAGTCAAAATAAACTGCATAAGGTTATCTTTCCTTTTGAAAACATAGTCTTCTACTTTCTATAAATCCAATAGCTCCAGTGTATATGTATATTCTGGAGTTTACTCGATAAAAATTTCAACCGAGGTAGTTTTTTTCTTCTTAAATCATAAGTATACATTTTTAGAAGTTTCTGCTGCTCATTTTTCATTCGAGTACAATTTGGACATTTGCTTTATATGAATCTGGGTTTACAAAGCAGTCAAATTTTCTCGAGAAGATATTCTTTATCACAGTGAGGAATCGATTTTCCAAATTTCGTGTTGCTCACTGATGAGTGCTCTCTATTTAGGAAAGAAAACTAATTTACTCTTGTGTTTTTTATACGGACACACTCACATTTATCTAACTTCATAACAAGAATTTCCACAGACTTTATTCACTACCAAGTTGATAAAAGTTTACCTCAAGGCCGGATATCTATTCATGAATAGATGTCCGACTTAATTCTTTATGACAATAATTCTTTAATTAGTGATTTCAGTTCGTTTGGTGTTTTAGACAAATAGTTGTCTAAAACCATTCACCTTTTTAGCATGTGTTTTACTTTTTCATAATTTTCAAATATCTCACGGCTACTAATTGAGCAATATCATACGGGACAAGCACTGACGTAACTATACCATCTGAGGCCCATGGTAAATTTTTCGCATGGGGTCACTCAATGCAAATTATCATTATTGTATTTTCATTTTAATAAAGTACTACTAAAAATACATATTTTTGGTTATAATAAATACATGGAATGATCGATAGATAGAAAATCCAAATTGTGTAATCTGTCTTGTCCTATAGAATTTCTTAAATAGGTTTTCATCAATTTTAATTTCAGTATGATCGCTCAGCACTAGCCGTAGTCACAAAAAGTATTGCAAATAACAAATGCAGTACACACTTCAGGAAAGACTGTAGACAAAATGATTATTTATGATTAATAAATCAGCCAGTTCTCTTATAGAGGAAGACTTTTTTTAATTTCATGTATAAAAGTGTAGGGAAAATTGAAAATTTCCTTAGTAAACGAGACAGATAACGTACTACTGTGTCCAAAAAGTACGACCAATTTAAAATTCCCGGGGCTATTGGAATTTCAATTTTTTTCCTTTTGTAGGTGGCTGGCACTGTCCTTGACATCTGTGTGAAATTTCAGGTCGAAATATCCATTAGTGTTTGAGTTAAGCTTGGCTTTGTGAGCTAAAACTGCTTCCGGCGAATTTTTAAATGTCTGAATTAATTGTGCAAAGAGCATGCATTAAATTTTGTTTGCGGAAACGTATAGAATGTTGGAGAAGGCATTCGGTGAGCATTCCTATATCGGAAAGAAACGTTTACAAGTGGTATAAACAGTTCAAAGAAGGCAGAGAATGCGTTGAAGAGCCCACTGGTCGACCATCCACCTCAAAAAAATTAATTACCAAAGTATCATTAAATAATGAGAAAAATACCAAATATAATAACCATGAAGTATTAGCTAAAATAAAATGTTTTACAAAATATTCTTAAAATACTTTGAGGCAATTTTAAGGATAATTTGTAGTTATAATTTGAATTTGATATACACTTATGCCAATTTTAGAAAGTCTCAAAATGAAGTAAATACTCAAATCAAATGTATGGATAGATTTAATTGAAATGCAATGTATACTGAAAGCACTTTTCATGCATGAAAACGATGATGAAATTACATTCTTTGCAATTCACATCACATTACTCATTTATATATCACAAAATCAATTTTCTTTTTTACAGCAAAATTGTATAATACTATTAATTTAACAATAATGCTACAAAATTTCAATATCGAAAGAATATATTCATGTGAAAAGCAAAACATCACAAGCAAGCGAAAAAGGAATTGCATGGCAAAAAACAAAATATATTATATATATTAAAACAAAATATTATTCAAAATCAAAATACAACATTTCAAAAATACTCAAATTAATATGCAAATTCATTCAGATTAACAAAACAAACAATTTCATATGCTTATCACAGCTAAAAGTAGCATCTCTGAAGCAAAACTGTTACATGAAAAATAATGTATAAATCTATACAGGAATCTCCAGTATTGCTTTCAAACATCTAATGATAGAAAGAACTAATTGCCAAATTAAATAAAATGTGATTTTAAGTGAAAGTAAATTTTTTTCTTGAGGTACTGACGAAATACCATTTTTGACAAAGCAACAAAATTGATATTTTTGCATCCAAAATTGATATGGCAACAAAGTCTAAAGGCTAAAAACACCAATATCAAACTAAATAGTACAAATAATCCAAGACAAAGTTAGGTCGATAGATTATAATGCCTCATTTGATGTTAAGTACTCAAAAAGCCATGTCGTACGTTCGAATGACGCACATTTAAGAGTTCCAAGGCTTTTTAAGTATTTTTATTCCTCTAACTATTTACATTTGCAATTAACGATTACCAAACTTTTACAATAAGAACTTCATATTGTTCCAAAAGTGCATAAGAACAGCCACAAAAGAAAAGATTTGCACACAGCTCAATGTATGCAGCAACTTTCAGCTTCGTTCATAACTAGGTATAAAAATTTTTTCAAGGATAATGTTCAGTATTATCGAGAACCATGGTTAACTTATGCTCTACCTCTACATTATGGTAAATTAAAAAACCTTGCAAAAAAAAAAAAATTTAGCTCCATTTATTAACCTATATTAATGAAAAGTTGTCATCAATAAATGTAGTCATCTGTGGGAAATATTAAATGCTATAACGTAATCTTCAGCTGCCACAATCTCTTATAGAATCTATATTTTTGTTTAATATTTTGATGCAGCTCTTCGCTTGTTTTCTGAGCGAAAACAACCCAGAACTCACCACGTGGAGGTGGCTGCATATCGAGTTCCACCAACCTTTTGTCTTTAAAAGTGTATGGTGTGTCTCATAGAATTTTGAGATATTGACTTTTGATTTTAAATTTTGTAGTGCAATTTTTGATTTTATTCATTAATCTCATGGATCGTTGAAGCACTCTACTGCTCATGAATGGTATTTGAAATCTTAATAAAATAACAATTTCAACAGAAATGTTTAAAATCACCTTATAAGTTCATCGTAAAAAAATATAGATATTGTAAATTGTGATTCAGTAAGTTAATTGAATGCAAGTCAATTAGATCTATATAGTCATCTGTTCTAAAATTTAACACAGGAATCTTAAATTTACTAACAATTAGTTCTATTATGCTCTTAACTTCAGACAAAATAGAAAAAATATATATATTTATTATGCTTTAAAAGCGTTGACTTTTGCCCACCATATACTCTATTAAAAGTTCCAAGTTTATTCTAATGCATCTTTTGTTGAAACATAACAAAATTCTATTTGTCGTCGCTCATTACCTGGAATGACTTTTCGTTAGCTTTTTCTTGAATCCTTTCATGACAAACTTTATGAAACATTTCTGTTTAAAATTCCTGCACACTTTCTGAAACAGATACAGTGTTTTAGAACATTTTTTCGAAGCAACTGATTAAGACTTATGGGGCAAAAGTTTCAGATTAATTTATGATTTTGACCTGGCTTCAAAAAGGCTGATATTTGCCTTTTTGCGTGAATTGAGAAAATGTTGCAGTTGTAAATATTTGTTGAAATTTTTGGAATGGAAGTGACTCTGTACACTAGGAGGTATTGAAAAGTTTTATCAGGAATATGGTCAGGACCTATAGATTTTCGGATGACCGATTTTTTACAATGCTAGAGATGAAGGAGTGTTGTTGGCAAGATAACTAGCGATTGAATCTTTAACATACAACAGGTGATCATATTTTTAAATGCAATATAACATAAAAGATGTAAATCATATGCTGGTGTATGGTCGCTTTTTAAATTAAATGTAAGAGGAGCTTCTTTGTCAGCACTGATTCTTACTTCAATTGTGCCTGCATAAATTTCAAGTGCCAGAAAGTATTTGCAAATCTTTAAATATGTTTTGATGAGCACTACGCGAAGTCATGCATCTTTATCAATAAAATGAAAATTAACTTTTTATATACTAACTACACAAAATTGTAGAACGACTTATGATCATTCTTAATTGATCTAAGGAGATTTGTTCCTAATTAAATGCTTAGCTCTTCCACAGATTGCATCTCAGTATTTACCATGGCTAATTGCAAAAAAAGGTCACTGGGTTTTTCATGTAAAACATATTAAGAAAACTGTACTTGTTACTATACTACTGTACAGCATTCCCATCAGTGAAATGTATTTCAGTAATATGATGAAAATTTTGTTTCAGAAATCTCATGATTTCTTGGATTTTGTAAATCATATTTACATCATGTTTTTGAAGTCATCAAATAGATATGACACAGTGATATGAATTGATCTTTCTCTCTCAGCATTCTTACTGTGCATAATCACAGAGTGAACAGTGCACAACTCAGATATCCAATAGTTTTTTTAACAGCCGTATACTATACATTGAGACCCAGTGATAAAATTCAACTGAATCCTTTTCGTCATACTCTTTGAATCTAGAGTATAAATACCTAAGTACATCTGCTTTAAATTAACACTTATTGCAATGCCTGAGCATACCGTTGTATAGGAGGTAGCAAGGAGTGTAGTGCGATATATGCCATAAATGGACACTACCTCCTTGCTTCTCTGCACATACTAAGAATTATATATTCTGATCTGTATCAATTTGTATGGCATTTACAAGCAATTTGACATTCTAGGATACAGCATATATATATATATTCAAATACATATAGAAAGGCTGCCATTGATATCAGCTAAAACACCTCACTTTAGTCGCAAAGCACAAAATTTTGAGAAACAAAATTTCACAACACATAAGGACATTTCTTTTTAAAATTTAAATACAGTTCACTTCAAGTTATTGGGAATCAATCACTTTCATATGTATATTTCTTCTGATGTTTACAGCATTATCTTATGCCAGACATAATTATAAACATCTAATCACTTTCTCAAAAATGTGTCACTAAATTAGCAATTTTAGATTTAATTTTTCCTCCATATCTAGTGTCTCATTCAAATATAAATCCCTTTTCTTTAATAAGCATCTAAGCTTGACGAACAACTTTATCAGTTACAAAAGTTGCTTGCGTTTTTTTCAGCGTCCAAGTAAGCAAAATGGAAATAATTAATAGTTGGATTTGATTATTATGTGTGAAGCAGGTTTTAACTCATGTTCCATGATTTCTATAAGCTTGTTCATATCATTTGCTTTTACTTTCAAACTTCAAAAGATCTGACTCCCCACCTTCAAGAAATCTCAACAAATAGTTTCTCCAGAAAACTGTAAAATATTATAGTATTAGTTGAGATTTCTGAAGGTTTTTCTAATTTTTGTGTTTCATAAGTTGTCTGTGCTCAGGTAAAGCATGAAATTTTAAAGCAAGAATTTCAACTGAGTAAAAGAAAGAACGAACTATTCTAACGTATCTTTTTTTTTTTTTTTTGTCTCATTGGTTGCTTTGCAGATAAATATGCCATTAAATTCAAAGAGGTTATTATGTTCATAAGAATGCACAAAACAAAGTTTTTGTTTCACTTTAATATCCTTCATTAACATATATTTATAGCTATGGACAGTAATCACATGCACAAATTTTTTCCACAGATTTCTTATATTTTCCAAGGGAAAAATACTTTTTGAAAAACTTCTTTAACCAAACACTTTTGTAGTGCAGACAAATGGGCTTCAAGTCTACAGAAGATACTATTCTAAAGTGCAAAAGCTCTGTCTTCTTCAGGTAGATGTGCTACTTTTCAAATGCCTTTCTGTCAGTTATAAGTACATTTGTGATATTCAGTAAATGTTAACTTGCAAACACAACACTTCATGTCTTCCACTTTTCTGAAGTAGACAAAATAATATATAAATAGTACATAAATAGGATCTTATAAATAGATCTTGTAATGTGCAACTTTTCCACATATTTAGAATATCTTTTACTGGAGACAGAATAAATATTATTGATTTTTAAAATTTTACTTTCCACACAAGAAATTTAGTTATATTTATATTTCTAAAATTTTCTTAAACAACACACTACACATTCTAAAGACATTTCTGTTTTAGGTCCAGCTTCGGTTTGGCTGACTGGTATCATGTGACTTTTGGACCAGTTGTTCATTCGTTTAAAAGTATAACTCAAATTAAACAAGTTATTTTTTTTTACAATAATAATTATATAGAAAAAATATGATCAGTTAAATTTATGAATAAAATGAAAAACCAGGAACTACTAAGTATTATTTTTCCCTTGCTTATTATCATTTGCTGATTGAAAAAAAAATTCTTTAGGTTCTGCAAGGTTGTTGAAATGCTTTTTTAAAAAAGAGAACCTTAAGATTTTGGGAAGGAATGATAATGTAATGTACTAACAACATTTATTTCGGAAAATTACAGTAAATATGTATAAATGTCATATTATCTATTTAAGAAATGAAAAAGAAGACCTAATTTTTTTTTCCTGAAGATGACATCCTTAGGTTTATTTAAAATACATGGATTAAAGTATTATATGTATCTCATAGTGATACTTCAGTTTCTGATAAATTTAATCTATCACAAAAAACATGCTTATACTATTTTATTTATTTATTTACTTAATACACTAAAAGAAACACAAGGGAATTGGAATTTTGTATTAGCAAGGAATATGCAAAGGAGTTGGAATTTTGCGAATATAGTGTACAACAAGACTTAGTGAATGGCAAAAAACAATATCCTCATAAGTTTAATAGACTGTAAAATTGAAACTAGATCATATTGAGATAAATATTTCATGTGATTTTTTAAACCGTAAAGAGAATGCAAAATTTTATCAAAATTTGAGAATATGGACAGCATGACTTGATTGAACTGATCCCAGCTAAACTAGGTATCTGTTTGTTATTATCATTCATGAATGAGCTTTTGTTAGTTTTTTTGACAAACAGCTAAATAATAGTTATTTTAACAACCAAATATTTAAATTGTTTTAATTAAGATTTTGTATTATAAATAGGTCTTGTAATATGCAACCTTCCTACATACATATAAAATACAAGCAAACAACTGCATGAAAAATTTATACATCTTAAAGTATTAGATATTTTTGTGGCAAATTAGCAGTTATGTTGTATGAAATTCAACTTTCACACAGATGATTTCACTTATAGATGGCAGTTTTAAACATATAGAAAAATAAATTGAACTTTTTTTTTTTTTTTTTTTTTTTGGCAAACTATTTAACATCAACCCTATTGTATCTCTTAAGTAGGACATACAGAAAAATAATTATAGCAGAAATTATTACTGAATTATTCTTATAATATAGATATTTCAAGATTATAAAAAAAAATTCAGTTTTACATAAAAAAAAATAATAAAATAGTAGAAAAAATGTATTTCTGACACTTTAGGCTCAACTTTAATTTGTGATAATCAATGGCAACAGTACCAAAATCACTACTAATTTAATTGAGAGATGGTAGGCTCATTTAATGATATTCTGCTGAAATTTAAAATATTTATATAATTTTAAAAGGTAAGAATACATCTAAAAAAAATGTGACCAATAAAATAGATAATTATAATTATACTCTATTAAAAATTCATCGAAACAAATTATCAACGTCAAAAATTTTACAATAAGAATTTCAAATTGATGAATATTTTACATAACTTTTAAATATTAAAATACCAATATATCAAAAATGAAAAGAAGATTTTTCTTACATAGATAAATAGCATCATTGTTTAAAATTTATTAAATCTACAACCACAGAAGTTTCATTGAAAAAAGTGAAATCAACCAAATAAAAATTCACTGCCGAATTCAAACTGAAATGTCAATGATACTCTAAATATAATAAACTTCTTATTAATATTCTTAAGTAGAAATATTATTTTAAATTTAAATTTAAGGTAGAAGATAAGAATATATAATAGTGATTAGAATTTACAAAATAAATGATACATTTTTATACATCACGGGTCGTAAAACATTTTCCTAATTTTAAACAGATTTAGATATGCATATGCAGACTTTAATACAGAGATCGTTTGAAATAAAATAATGATTTTTTTACGCAGGAAAAAAAAAATCAACATATTAAAAAGAATTTTTTTTTTTGTTTAACAAAACATTAGGCATTTTCAAGATTTCAGGTTAGTATTAATTATTATTCTATTAACAACTTTCAGAAATACTACAAAATGATCAAATTATGAAACATCAATAAATACATTTTACATTTCAATCGTTACAGAATTCAGAAATTTGAAATGCTATTTACTTACATTACTTCAGATTATTTTAAAACAAGAATAAGTCATTAATTATTTTAAGAAAAATTTTTAATAATAAAATATCATACAACAAAAATTAGATTTTAAATAACTTAGGTTTATTTTTTTATGATATATTATTTTAGATTTTTAAATCTCTGCTCAGCAAAATATTTTACAAAAATTAAACATTAAATTTCAATTTAAAATGAGGATTTTCAAATGATATCTACTAAATAATTAAAAATTTTGCATTAGCTGCTTAAACACTTTGGTTATTGCATATAATTTCAAAATCACTTCAACAAATAATATTTCATATAATGCAAATTATATCCTCACTCTTTCTTCAAATTCCAAAATTAGCTTAGTATTGTTTTAAATGTACTAGATTATAAATTACTGCTGACAAATTTAGAGTCTCATAAAAATATATATATATATATATATAAAAGAAAACTTAAAGAAAGATTTATTTTCGCTAAAACGTAAGGAAAACATTTTTGTATACATATAAGTATTATGTATTGTTCTTATTTCACTACACTTTAATTTAAATACTTGTTTAAAAAGAAAAATAGAATTGTTTAGAATATTCATTTAATAGATATTTAAGGCACGTAAAGAATAAATTTAATTGTTATTAAAAAATATCTTTACCCAGTATAATTAATATATTATCTAGCATTTTAACTTAGAACATATACCGAAATTATGAAGTATTTTAATATAAAGAAATTAAGAGCATTGAGAACAAAAACTATGAAAATGGTAAGACATTTTAGAGTAAGATGTGGAACAATTAAGGCAATAATATACTTATTGTACAAGGAAAAAATTCTGCTAATCACTTCTAAATGATGAATGATGGTTTATTTTACTTAGAAATATACGAATATTAGAAGGGATTTTTAATAAAACTTTTTCAATAGTCTGAATTACTTTTATGTCACATTAAAATGTTAGCAAATTATCCTGCTGTAGAATTCAAACAAAAGAAATCACTTACCCTTCAAAACAAAATGTGCCATATATTAAACCTTCACTTTTTCTGTTGGACAGTTTCATCGTTTTTGCATATATTTTTTTCTGTAATTAAATTAATACGGCAACTTGTCCAGTATAAATAGTTGAAGTAACTTTGCTCCAAGACAGAGATCAATAATTTGGAGATATCGACTTGGTCAAAAAATGTTTCAGGTGAATAAGAGCAATCCAAAATTTCTTTCTGGAATAGTATTTATAGTTACAATTAATCAATTTCACTGTAATACAACAATAACTACAAATATTTCATTCTAAAAGGAATCAAGATTTTTTATAGACTTAGATTTAATTTAAGTAATCTTTTACCAATCAGTGATTTAATTAAAAGAAAATAACAGTTTATAACAATTAAAGTTTATCAAAAAGTTCTTCATATAACTATACTAATCTTTTATTGATTCAAGTTGATTTAATTTTTCTGTAAGTACTATCCCTCTTACATTCTACTCCTTTTTTAACACATCTTTGATGTGATGAAATACAATGCCTCCAGGAGTAATTGTGTTACCCCTGAAATTTTCTGAACATATTAAATTTTCAGAAAATGTGTATGATATAAATTACCTTTTTTTCTAGAAAAATTGCAAAGAAAAATTTAAAAGAAAATGCCATATGGTTTGCTGCTAACTGAAATCATAAGAATAAAGTTCTTACAAGCCAATTCAAAATAGGTAACTCAAATTTCAGAGCACTCTCACTCCTGAATATCTCACCAAAGTTTTTACATATGTGATTCTTATTATAATGTCTAGGGTAAAAAAAGAATAATGAAAATTTTCAAAAGATTTCACAATGTAAAGAACATTTTAGTTCATACAATATGGTATAACAATTATATTCTCCTCAAATTTTGTACAATAAAAAAAGAACATCGCTAAGCCTAAATGAATATCACAGAATTTTCCATATGATTTAGTCTTATATTTAATTTGATTTACGTTAATTTTTAACTATAAATAAAAAGAATTTTATCAAATAAAGATGGCAAAACTAATAATTTAATGGTTTAGAAAATTTAATTGTTTATCATCATGGCTAGAAAAGCAAAGCACACATTGTTCAAAATTTGAACATGAATTATTAATTTGCATTTAGATTTCACAAAGAACAGAATATCAAGATGTTCTACATTATACAATATGGTTTAATAGTTAATTCCTTAAATTTTGAAAACATTAAACAAAATTTTTAAGTTTAACTAAATTTTTGTATATCTAGTTTTCAATTTGCATTACATAATTTTCTATTCCTAATTTATAAATATTTTCTCAAATACAATTTGTTAAATTAATAAAAGTGTTAGTTTAGAATATTTATTTGCTTTAATTTTCATGATTAGATAAATAAAGCATAATCATTAAAATTTTGAAAATTGATTAGACGTTTACACTGAAAAAGTTATAATCAAGCTGTTAATTTAAATAATTAAAATATTTTATTCTATAACAAAATATTTTAAAAAGGACAGTAGAATGGCCAGTAAAACTATCACATGGAATGGTGTAAATTAGAAAAATTAAATCAAATATAAAATTTTTAGGTATAAAAGGGAGAGAATTACATGAACATTATGGAATAAATGTAAATTCAAAGGTGAAGAACTAGAGCAGCAAAATATCATTGGGCAAGAGGAAATACTTCATTAGAGTACAGAATCAAACACTTTGAATTTCAGTAGCCACCAACAAAACAGTATTATATTTTATAATAAAAACAAATATAATAAATTTAGAACTAGTGAGTACATGATAGTTTCGATAAAATCTAAAGTTTTTTTTGAAAGAGCTTATCCTATTCAAACTTACAATAGAGGAGTTATGGTATGGGATTGTATATTATCCACTGGAGTAGGCAAGTTAGAACTAATTAAAGGTACAATTGATCAGCAAATGTACATTGACAACTTAAACCAAAATTTAAACTATTTATTAGAGAATCAATTGATCATGGATAACAATTCTTCCATATTGCACAGAATAATTCATAGAAACTGCTTATCAATTATTATAAAAAGTTATTATAATATCGAAATTTTATCAGATTTTCGACATTCTTTCAGAATGAGCCATTATATTTTAACCCAACATAACATATTTAACCAGAATTTTAAAACAATATTTTGTCAAAGTAGTAGACAAAATTTGTAATACGTGAAATTTGGAAACAAAATAAAGCTGGAATTTACTAAAAAAATATTTTGAATTTATACAAAGACTATTAAAAGATGTTCTGAAGTCTTAAGGATATTTAATCAAGCATTTTACAAATGTTCAACAAGCAACTGAAAGAATTTTAAGGAACATTATTTTACTTACTTAAAAATTTTCATAAGTAACATTTATTCTTTCTTTTCATTAACAAATTTTTAACTAAAATGCAACTTTATTCTAACAATTTATTTATAGTGAGAATAAATTCAATTTAGTTTGTTTTAAAGCAAAAATTAGGTTAATAATTTTTTAATTTAATTTAATATATATATATATACACATGGAATGCGAAAAATATATTATACAAAATACATGCGAATTTTGCAAAACATTCCAGTAACGACTTATCATTTCCTAATGAAAAGGTATCCTAGTAAAGGCATTTTAAATTCTATTCCATATTTTGTAATATATTCTTTATTAACATATACAAAATTAATACAATGTACTCGAAATATATAATATAAAAATTAAAATAATTTATAAATATAAAAATATTTTAATAAAAATATATAAATATTTTTTTTGCATATACAAAATTTGTAATACATTCCTTGATGTCATTTTAACATTTTAATTTCTTCTTATTATTCTATATTCAAAAAATATATATATAGTTGAAATACTTAGTACATATGGAAAAATATTATTTTATTTTGCAATAACACAGTCCCCCAAAAAGATACAAGAAAAATACAAATATACAGGAAAAATAATATAAACTTACTTGAATCACTCTGGAATCTTGTACTTTAAAAAATGTTTCAAATAGTTTAAATTATTCAATCAAATACGACAGAACACACAATAAGACAACGGTTGGTTTGAATAGAATTGAGTTGAGTTGACTTGACTTTGATGCTCTCTTTAACTGCTTTATCTCAATTTCTCATAGGAAGAAATAAGAAAAAATAAAATAAGAAGAAAAGGGGTTCATTTTATAATAATAAAGCCACCAGCACAAAATAATTTCAATTCTTAAATTGATGACAAAAATTCCTGTGGGACTTGCAACTCATTGGAAACATACAGTAACTTTATGCTCAATAGGTACTTTTGTAACCCGCACGCGATTTGCGGATGCGACTGGCACTAACCACTACACATTGAGACTGCTGACTGACTAGTTCACAACTCATGTATGAATAGCGAGCGTTTCTCATTCTTGGCACCTGCGTTGAGTCTACTGTCGCCCACCAACCAACACCCCGCGCTCAAGGCAGCCCTTTATACCATTTTTTCCCTTAACATGTTGTGACTGAAAAACGTAACTTCTTCTTTGGTTATAAAACACGTTTATTAAATGCAACACAAGAAAGAAATGATGATACATGATGAGGCTATATACAGATGAATAAATCCTTATACATGATTAACTTATATAATACGTACATCTTATTGATGAAAAACAATATCTTAACAGATTCTACATTCTGTGTTATTACTACGTATTAGAAATAGGAACCAAACCCAAAACCTTTTTTACTGTAGTTGCCAAGTTTCAAAAGTGAAATATGTGATACAGGAAATAAGAAACTTATTAGGAGTGGTAACATCCTCCCACCTTTTGTATTGCAGGCATATTTTGCGTAGAGCAATACAAAATGAAATCAATACATTTATATATATGCAATAGTAATGAAAATACAATATTAGAAAAACTTAAGTAGTAATTATTAATGAATAACTAATATAAAATTATCCATTTCACTGAAATTAAATTCATTAGTTCAGTCTATAGGTCCAATCTTTTCACAGGAACAATTTGTCGACCAAATCGTGATCTCTTTAAAGTTTCTAATTGTTCTTTAGGGGGATCCTTGGGTTCAAAAGATTGCTCATTCGAAAACAGTATGCTGATTGTCATTATCAGAAATATCGGAAGAATCTTTAACTCTTACAGGCACATCATTGAGAATCTCGGAAGAGCTCAATTCCAAGGGATATATCCTTTGAATAGGACGGATAATTTCTCCTTTAGCCACACGCAATCTCGCCACTCTTTCGACGTTGTCTTTGCCTTTAAACAATTCGATGATACGCCCCAAAGGCCAGTTCAGCCGTTTTGTGTTGTCTGAGCCACGAGAACAATATCTCCTGGTGACAAGTTACGTCGTTTTGAAAATGACTGTGGACTCCGAATAAGCTCTGATAAATATTCCTTCTGAAATCGTTGACGTAGTTGATAGCGTAGGTTTTGCAGATAACGAATACGTTTACGTAGATGTTTAGCGTCTACAATGTCCAAATCCATAGTTTCATTGCCTTTTATGTCTTGGATGAAGTCTGAAGGTTTGATAGCTCTCAACTCATTGGGATCATCGTAAATGTAAGTAAATGGACGTCCATTAACGATGCTTTCACATTCGCACAGCAAAGTTGCCATTTCCTCGTAAGATACAGAAACACGACCTAAAACTTTTCTTAAAAGTTGTTTGACAGTGCGGATAATTCTTTCCCACCAACCTCCATACCATGGCGCGGTTGGGGGACTGAAAAACAATTTTTTTTTGAATGGCACATTCAGCAATAATTGCTTGCCAGTTGAGTGTGTTGAGAGCTCCTGTTGTTCCCAAAAAATTAGTTCCGTTATCTGTATACATAACAGAACAACGTCCTCTTCTCGCAAAAAATCTCCTCATAGCTTTGCAAGAAAGCTTCAGTAGATAGAGATGTCACTAATTCTAAGTGAATGGCACGGTAAACTGCGCATGTAAATATCACTATCCAAGCTTTCTGACCTCCTTTTAAAAGAACAGGACCTGCAAGATCAGTGCCCGTCACTTCAAATGCAGCAAATACGATTAATTTATTAGCAGGAAGCGGGCGGGGCCGTCTCCAGGGTACCGACATAGGCCTTAATGTATATCTCTTGCACGTGACACACTTTTTTTAAACCTCTCTGACAATTCTTCGACCCCGAGGAATCCAAAAACGTTCACGTAGATGAGACAGAGTAGTTTGCACGCCAGCATTTTGAAGTTTCTGATGAATGTAATCAATAAGTCTTCTCACAATGGATGATCTGGAAAACGATAGGTCGCACAAAATCTTCCGGATCTTCTCCTATACAAGCCTGATTTTTACCTTCAATATCTTATTTTCTTGGTAAAACTGTATTGTTTGGGCGTATTTCTCCCGAATATCAGGATGGCCATTATTCCGACTGTATTATTCGTATCAGAGCTTCTTCGGCACTTTGAATTTCTTCGTATGACAGCTCTTTGTCAGCTTGTGAGAACTTTCAATATTCCGCAAAATCTCAATATCCAGCTATCATGCATATAATTCTTGGATAACTCGAAAAATATAGAAGTCTGTTTCCAAAATGTTCTTTGGTATCAATATTAAGATTCACAATAACAGACTTTGTCGTTCTTTTCATTGTATTCTTCAGGAAGATTTATCTCAGTGTAAGGCCAAAATTCTGGAGGTTCGTAGAGCCATTTTGGGCCCTCCCACCATCTACTTCGTAAAAGTTCAAACCACCTTACATGATCGCGAGGGTAAATCAGCTGGATTAACATCTCCCCTGGAACAAATCTCAATCTTCCATTTTTGTGAGTTTGTATTTCCTCCTTTACTCTGTTACCCACAAATGTATTCCAAGGCTCTGTATTAGTAATCCATCCCAGAAGAACTATCATGGAATCTGTCCAGAAATATGTCTTCAAAAGGCAAATCAAGAGCTTCTAATATTGTCGAAGCAATTCTAGCCCAATGGCAGCTCCTAAAAGCTCTAATCTGGGTATTGTTGGTCTCTGAACAGAAGTACTCTAGCCTTCGCTGAAATCAATGAGACTTTCACCTCTCCTTCATCTTTCACATCGTAGAAAAGCAATAGAAACAGCATATATACCTATACATGAGCTGAAGCATCAGTGAATATGTGTAAAGTAGTTTTTAGCTCTGTACAATATCCTGCGAGGAATTCGACATTTCTCAATAATAGCAATGTGCTGGAGCCCATCGTCAAGAACGCGATAAATGTGTAGTTGGCATATCAAGAGTCAACTCCTTTTCATCCCAGGTCCAATTTGGTATTATGCCAGGCTTCCTGGAAGCAATAATTCTTGGTCGCTAAAGTCGCTGGTGATGTGAAACCAATAAGATCATATATACTATTTACAATGGAAAGTAATTTCCTCTCTTAGAAATATTGTCACTTATTCCCATATCTGTTTCAGTGACTAACACAGTAGAGTTCAATCGGTTTCCTGTGTCCCACTTCAGGCCAAACACATTTTGAGTTTCTGAATGCTTCTCGTTCCCTGTATGAGCTCAACATCTTAATTCAAACGACGCTGCGTTCATTATTTTCATCGTTTGTGCCTTAAACTTTAACAATTTTTGGCAGTTCTTTAACAACCTGACGTTAAATTGTCCACATAGAAACCTCGCTTAAGTTTTTGACTGTCGCTTGAAGAGATTCAATTTGATATTCAGTGGAATCAAGATGATGACGAACACTAGCATTCAAAGAGGAATGGACTTGATGTCACCTGAAGACAAGCCCCTACAATGTCGAAAGAATTCCAATTTGGTCCGGATCTTCGGTATTCCACCACAAGAATCTAAAAAAATTACGATCTTCAGGTTCGACACTGAATTGTAGAAAAGCTTGTTTGATATCAGCAATCACCCTATAGTATTAGTTAGTGAAATCTTTAAGAGGAGTGGAGAAATTTGTTCTGAAAGGCTGGGTCCGGTACAAACATTCGTTTAGAGAAGAATATCCCGATAGTTTGAAGGGACGCATCATCAAAAACTGGGCGAACCTAGTTGTGTTGCCTGACATGATTTGGTATAACGGGTTCATGAGGAAGATAATGGCCTGGCATCGAAATTTCATCATCTCCGGTATAGTTTATTATACCTCCTCTTTTCTGCCATTGCCTCAGAACATCATCAAAATCTAAGTAGATATTTTCTTTCACCAGACGTTTGTAACCGAGCGTGTCTAGATTCAGCCACATCATACTTATCATAAAACAGGTACATGGTGTGACCAGCCACAGCCAAGGTAATGCAACTTCATATCGTTGGTCTTCTGAAATCTTATGGTTTCCTTGAAATGGATCAGGGTTTCTTTCTCCAAAAGGTCTTATTTCTTTTTTCTTTTTCCACGGGATCTTTTATGTCCAAAAACTTCGCTAGATCCCAAATTTTTG